>CM042834.1:15125679-15173345 GCA_023653725.1 Bungarus multicinctus | reverse complement strand
ACATTCCTAAGAACCACGTCCAACACACATT
This sequence comes from Bungarus multicinctus, assembly GCA_023653725.1. Classification (NCBI taxonomy): domain Eukaryota; kingdom Metazoa; phylum Chordata; class Lepidosauria; order Squamata; family Elapidae; genus Bungarus; species Bungarus multicinctus. The sequence continues at coordinate 15,173,314 of CM042834.1, read as the reverse complement.
TCCATTGAAGAACCCTAAATAGTATCATCTAAAATTGTTTACATTGCAACGGGGGAAAGGGACGAAGGGAAATGCACATACCAGTGTCAACTCCGCACAAATAAACTATTCCATGCCCACCTCACGTTTTACAGTTGCATAACCAAGGCGGGGAGGAATATGAAGGGCGCCCCCCACTACAGCAGAAACCCGAAGTACATTCCACCTTATCTTAAAAAGATTGTAGATAGGCTACTGGGGATGCTCGAGTTGTGAAAATCTTTTTAGAGAATATGATTGTTGATACCTAGGCGGTGCTTTATTGGAGAATCTGATTTATGATACACCGAGGGGGGAGGGGGGAGGGGGGAAAACAGGTTCACAGGTGGCTGTGAATTACGTATGCCAGACTTGGCTTCATTTAGGTTAATGCCAGCATGTTGCTCCTAATAAATCTTTTGAGGTTTTTTTTGAAGCTTGGCTTGAGGCTTCTGATTTAACCCTGACACATATATTCCTCCTATTCCTAAACTAAACCTATTCCTATTCTTCCATATTTCTAAACATTTCTAAAACAAAATACAATGTCTTATTTTAGTCACAATAACACGGATAAAATCAGTTTCCAGATGAATGAGTCTTTCTAGTAAGCCAATAGAGACATAAGGAATGTGGCCTTGCAGTTCCTGGCAAACTGTGGGAAGTTTTATCAGAACATTCCTATAGCAATTCCTGAATCAGAAGATGAAAATGCTTCTTATAACAAAGACTATTTTCTTTGCAGATAACAGAAGGGCAAGAAGTAATCTGAGATTTCTTATGTTATTATTTATGTACAGTCTGTATACCGCATTTTCTCCTTCTGTTTTGCATCATTTCAGCCTCTTTTCTGCAATGTATAAATATTTATATATTCTTATTAAACACATGTATAAGGCTGCCACGTTCACCTATAGGTTCCACTGGGCAGCTTACAACTTTAGCGTTGACAATATTAAAAAAAAAAAAAACTCATTAAATCCCATGCCAGTACGAGTGGGATGTGTTTCCCTTTGTTTGTTTCCCTCTATTTTTTGGACAAGATCCACTCCATATGTCCTGTGTAATAAACACTGCAGTGAGCCTTGACTGTTTGCTTTGGTTTCAGTGTTTTGATCCACACAAACTGGTGTCAGAAATGAGATTCACAATTTTTGAACTGTGGCCAGGGATAACAGCAAGGCACCCTATGTGTTGTAGTGAGTTTGATCACATATCCTTTCCTGCTCCCAAAAATGGGGTACCCCATTTAGGAATGTGCTTGAAGCAACAACCTAAATGTTTATTTTGGTTGGTACGTTTCTTAAATGTGTGTGGCCCCTTTTTTTATTCCAGTTCTCAGTTTTTATGTAGAGAGCTCAACAGAGAAATGACTGGAGAAATGACTTAAATAAAGGCAATTTGAGCTTGAAGGAGTGATTGGGTCCCTTCTGTGTTGAGCAGAAACTGGCCCTTTGGCTCTGTTCAAAGTCAAATTTTATCCTGCTATTTCTTTGAATGTATTATCCTTAGCTGCTACTTGGCAGGTAGGGCAATACAAAGCAAACTTTCTTTAGAAAGAGAGAGCATGTGAAAATGTAAGTGTTCGTAAAGAGGTAACCCTCCCTTGTTAAGAACAGCCTACCATGTGAATCCAAGGTCCAAATAATACTGCAGAGAAAGAAAAGGAAAAGAAAAGAAGAAGCCATCAACGAGTATTTCCAGATCCTGCATGCAGGAAGCTACCAGTAGGATAAAAGTATATTTATGGGGATTTAGAGTGTCTGGGAGAAACATCAGTTTTGACTGGGACAATGGAAACTAATGAATTAATCCAAGTAACCCAAGGGTAATCTTATAACAGAAAAATGGATTAGCAAAGTTGGAAGGGACCTTGGAGGTCTTCTAGTCCAATCCCCTCTTAGGTAGGAAACCCTATACTAATTCAGACAAATGATTGTCCAATCTCTTCTTTAAAACTTCCAGTGTTGGAGCATTCACAAGTTCTGGAGGCAAGTTGTTCACTGTCACGAAATTTCTCCTTAGTTCTAAGTTGCTTCTCTCCTTGATTAGTTTTCACCCATTGCTTCTTGTTCTGCCCTCAGGTGCTTTCTAGAATAGCTTGACTCCCTCTTCTTTGTGGCAGCCCCTGAGATATTGAAACACTGCTATCATGTCTCTCCTAGTCCTTCTTTTTATTAGACTATACATACCCAGTTCCTGCAACTGGTTTTTATGTTTTGGCCTCCAGTCCCCTAATCATCTTTATTGCTCTTCTCTGTACTCTTTCCAGAGTCTTAACATATTTTTTACAATGTGGAGACCGAAACTGGACACAGTATTCCAAGTGTGATCTTATCAAGGCATTATAAATTCCTCTTATAACGAAGGAAGTGGACAAATACACTGGAATCTTTTCATGGGAGGAAATGTGATCATAATGGGGCTAGGGGAAGTCTAAGTACAAATTGAGAGGGTCAAAAGACAATGCCCTACAACCCTTCTGTTGATTGACTGTCTCCCCCCTTCCCTACCAACAGGGAAGAAGTGTCCCATGAAGAAGTGTCCTGTGCCTCTCCAGGGCTGTGATAAAACACAATCACAAGGAGGATGGTGTTTTTTTCATTGTCAAAGTTCCAACATCAGTATTTTCTTTGTGGGTATTTGTCTATTTAGGTGTGTTTGTGCATGTGCATAAAACAAAGTGTCAGGCTGAGAACTTGTTGAGTTTCAATGTGTGAGTTTTCCATCCCTTAATTTAGAGAACAACTCAAAGAGAGAAAGATGGCACGTTCACACAGATTTAAATTTCCATATTCATCCCACCCAAGGCAATATACTCCTTTCCCTTCTCTTTAGGAAATCTTGCCTCTTCTCTTCAGCCATCTTATCTTAATATAAGATAATCTTATTCCTTATCCTGTCCTTCCCTGGCTGCAGTGGTGGGATTCAAAAAAATTTACTACTGGTTCTGTGGGCCTGGCTTAGAAGGCGTGGCATGCCTTGGTGGGCGTGGCATGGTAGGCATGGCAAGGGAAGGATACTGCAAAATCTCCATTCCCACCCCACTCCAGGGGAAGGATATACTGCAAAATCCATTCCCACCCCAGGGTAAGGTTACTGCAAAATCCCCATTCCCTTCTAACCTGCTTTCCAGCTCTGTTCTCCTGTGCAGGGCAACAAAAGAAGACTCGGATGATCAGCTGGGACTTGGGAGGCAGAGAATAGATGGGGGTGGGGCCAGTCAGAGATGGTATTCTGAACTTCTCAAAATTTCCGCTACCGGTTCTCCAGAACTGGTCAGAACCTGCTGAATACTATTTCTGCCTGGCTGTATAACATTTTAATGATTAATTCATTCATTTTACTGATTATGTTGGATTTTAATTTCAATAGTCCTAAACTTTACTTCCTTTGGTTTTAAACAACCTTAATTTTCAAAGAGATGCAAAGGAAGAATACAAGTCCAATAATAACTGCAATGAAAAATTAAATGGCATGAATCTAGTAAACAACTTTATTATCAATTCCCTACTTTTATCATTAGATGCTCCTTTGTGTTTAGATCTGGTCTCAGGATGATAATGTAGCACTTGGGGAAGAAGATGCATCCCAGAAGCCCAGCACTGGAGGCCAAGATGGAGAAGACCTGCACGGCTACCATGAACTTTCCTTTAGTGCTCAAGTAGGTGGGCAGGAAGGAGATCCAGACACTGCAGAAGACCAGCATGCTAAAGGTTATCAGCTTGGCTTCATTGAAGGCCCCAGGGAGATTCCTGGCCAGGAAAGCCATTGTGAAGCAAATGGCAGCAAGGAAAGCCATGTAGCCAAGGACAACATAAAACATAGTGACCGAGCCTTCATTGCACTGAAGGATGATCTCTCCAGGCTGGGAGTGCAGATCAGAGTCAGGGAATGGGGGAGAAACTCCCAGCCAAATAGCACAGATGAACATCTGGACAGCAGAACAAAAAAGAATGATGGAGTTGGCCAAGCTCTTCCCCAACCATCTTCTCACCCTGTTCCCTGGTTTTGTGGCCAAAAATGCCAGTACCACTGTGATTGTTTTGGCCAACACAGAAGACACAGCTACTGAGAAGACAATGCTGAACACGGTTTGTCTGAGAAGGCAGGTGGCTTTCCTTGGTTGGCCAATGAAGAGAAAAGAAGACAGGAAGCAAAACAGCAGGGAAAGCAGGAGAATGTAGGAGAGGTCCCGGTTGTTGGCTTTGACAATGGGAGTCTCTGTGTATTTAAGGAATATGATTAATATGAAGCCTGTGGTTAGGAACAAAAGCAGGGCAAAGGAGACCAAGATGATGCCCAGATGTTCTTCATAAGACAGGAAGGTTTTAACTTTGGCAATACATTGGACTCGTTTATCATTTGGATATTTATCATCAGGACACTTGGTGCATTTTTCAACATCTGAGGAAAATAAACACCAGTATTTCTTCAATATTATGTCAATTTGCTTTATAAAACTATAAAAACAGTTTGTGGAACATCAGCATTTGGACTAGTTTCAAGCATCCATCCTGTGCAGAAATAAAGTACTGAACTCCAGTTCCCTCTCAGTGGGAATTTTGGCTCAAATAATGCTTGGCCAAACAGCCCCAGTGTTGGGCTTGACCTAACTCCAAGCTGAGGCTAGCTGCAACCCTTGAGGCTTTCTTTCAACAGACTTGGGAATCTCTTAGTAACAGGGTCTCCTATGTGCTGGTTTTATCCTATATAACATGTACAAATATTCTTTTTTTTTTTGTAGTGATTTCTTTTAATTTCTAATAGGAAGAAGAAGAAGAAGGAGGAGGAGGAGGAGGAGGAGGAGGAGAAGGAGAAGGAGAAGGAGAAGGAGAAGGAGAAGGAGAAGGAGAAGGAGAAGAAGGAGAAGGAGAAGGAGAAGAAGGAGGAGGAGGAGGAGGAGAAGAAGAAGAAGGAGAAGAAGAAGGAGAAGGAGAAGGAGGAGGAGGAGGAGAAGGAGAAGAAGGAAGAGAAGGAGGAGGAGGAGAAGGAGGAGGAGAAGGAGAAGAAGGAGGAGGAGAAGGAGAAGGAGAAGGAGAAGGAGAAGAAGGAGGAGAAGGAGAAGGAGAAGGAGAAGAAGAAGAAGAAGAAGAAGAAGAAATAGAAGAAGAAGAAGAAGAAGAAGAAGAAGAAGAAGAAGAAGAAGAAGAAGAAGAAGAAGAAGAAGAAGAAGAAGAAGCATATTTCCATTCTAAATTTCATAACAATTTTAAAGAGTGAATGAGTTCCACAGCAGTTTCCATGGATATTGTGAAGATTTATTAAAAATATTATTAATTCTGTTTTCCACTCCTTCATGTTAGGTCTGATTCCTTCTAATCCCCAACAGAGTGTGTAAAGTTTTTTTTTCCTTTCAGAAACACAATTTATATTCCTATTTTATTCATGTGGTAATTGTTATTTATTTAACAACTGAGAAAATTGGAAAGATTAGAAGAAGTGGGAAGGCCCAACAACAATCCTACCAAGGATTCCATGATGGGGGATATGCTGAACCTGGGACTGTAGATCTGTCCTATAAATAATATTTGTGTTTTATTTCTTAAACTACAAAATGGAATATTAGAGCACTGGAGAGGACAGAGGCAGATTTTATTCCAAATTATGGTAAATTTTGTTTACCTTCCTACTTCTATGCTCTCAATGGATTTTATGCTGAGTGCCCTGTTTGAGTTTCTCTTGTCCCTTGAACCAATCTTCTCTCCCTCTATGGTCCTCCCATTTTCAGCTTATGTGGCTCTATGGATTTTGTTTTTTTAAAAAAACCAATGGTTGATTGTTTGGTTGATTATTGTACCTTTTGGCCTTGAAGGTAAAGTTGGTTTCAGTGAGAAGGAACCATTGACCTGAAACCATTCTTCAAGGTTCAAGCAAATCAATTTGTTTGTTCCTAACAAAGGTAACATTTGATGGACACTTCAAAAGTGATACAGAAGAGAGATTTTCTCTGGCAGAAGTAACTGTGCTCAATCTACCATGTCTCTCTATCTCTTCCTCTCATCCTTCAAGATCTTGTTCTTATTCCTCCCATTAATGGAACAAATTGTTGAGAACTAACGACAACAACAACAACATAGTCAAGTTTAGATCTGTCTCTATTAAAAGCATATTGTTTGAAATGTTCTGTCTATTTCTCCTGGTGCCACCCACCTTCCTGAGTGGAGATGGTCCCCTCTGGACAAGGAACACAGTCATAGCAGCAAACGGGTTCTCCTTCCCGAACCTGTTTCACAAATCCAGGATGACAATTTTCCACACATTTGGACTGAGGCAGAGACTAAGAAATGCCGATGAAAATGGGTTAGGACATACCATCCATGGAAAATTGTGGTCAACCCGAATATTAGGATATTAGGAATCTCTTAGCTTCACATAGGAAAATATGTAATCTCTAACAATTGTGAAACAGTTATACAACTACTGACAGATTCTTCATTTTGTTTTTCCCTTTTGTTTCTGGCACAATATTTCAAGAAATGATTTTTGTCTTTAATAAAGTCTGGAATGATGGCATTGAGAAAATAAATAAATCGTATATTACAACCACTGGCTTCCTCATCATGATTGTATTAGCATGTATTCCTCTATTCTTCATATAGCTATGATTTGAAAGTATGATAGTGTTAGTTTTTGAGCCTAAATTCAAATCCAAAAAACACACAGACTCAGCATGATTCATTAAACTTCTTTTTATATAAAATAAGTAAATGTACAATAATAGTAGTTTCTTCCAACGTGGAAAGGATACAAAAAATCACAAACAGAAGCAGACATGTTACAGCTCCAGTTCAGAGCAGAGCTCTAGTTTCAGCAAGCAAGCAAAACTAGCTTCATTTTCAATTCTCAGCAAAGCATACAGAACCAAACCACACCCAGGCTGTCAGCTCCCATTGGCTGCTCTGTTGCCATGCTTACTTTGTTAACCATGTCTCTGCCAGTTAATGAATATACTCTGACAGATGGTCTATTGGTGTTCAGTGTTAGAATAAAACTAATATTAAAATATTTAATTTTTATTCCATTAAACTTTTAAAAATAAATTAAAATTATGATGAAGAAAGAAACTGACTAGTACCATCTGTAAAGGTTTCTTCTAGACCACAGCTGTCAAATTCAAGGCCTGTGGGCCAGATCCAGCCTGCAATGTGGTCAGAACCAGCCCACAGCACTGTCCTGATATGCAAAGAGTAAAGATCTGATCAGCTTCTGCCCAATCTACCAATGTGAAAAGGAAATATTAGGCCAGCATAACTTCAGCCCAGTTTACCCAATGCGAAGAGGAAAGATTAGGCCAGCGTAGTTTCAGCCTGGTCTAACCAATGTGAAGAGGAAACATGCCACCAGTTTGGGCAGTCTTTATAAAGATTAACTGATTAATTGAATGACTGATTGATGTATCTTTCATACTTCCATTTATTTATTTAAATGTTGAAAGAATACAATTAGGTGATCCAATCTGACAGGGAAATATATACCCATATTTATTATTAGTTTGATTTGGAAAGTTGGTGGATTTTCTTGGACTGGTACAGTTCCAATCAACAATTTTACTACCCCCCCCCACCAAACATTCCCACTCTGTGTCCCCACTTTCCCCCAGAGTTTTTGGAAAACTGGGGCTGAACACAGGTTATTTCATCTGATTTGGAGCCTCCCAGGTACTTTAAGATAGCTAAGAAATCAAGATAAATAATTGCATTCAAAGGATTTTCAGATGAAGTGCATTCTTAAAAGGCAATGCCCAAATCTAAGTAATATTTCCCTTGAAATTGTTCCTCATTACTTTTAATATCAAGAATTGTTATTTATTTATTTTTTGCACCAAAGTCATGCTTCAGTATTTCAGGTGTTAGATCATTATAGTGCTGAGATGGGTGACAAATAAATAATCTCACATCAGACCAGTCACTATTATTTCATGTCAACTGAAAGTCTTTGAGCTCCTTCCTAAATTCCACTATCATAGTGAGGTTAAAGAGAGGCATGTATAACTATGGTCTCAGCTGATAATAAAACATCATAGACTATGGACCTACAGTTTTAGGAGACGCTGACTCCAAGCAGGACAAGATGATGCTTATTTCCCAAATGAATCAACAGGACCTCCATCCAATCTTGATTCCATTTCATTGGATTCAATCCAAACCTGAACTCAGGGACTGGTCAACAGAATTGCCTTCATCTTTGATAACCGAAGACAAGAAACTAGTGAACCTGAAGCTATTAAAACCAAAATCCCCAGTCTATGAGGTTCTGTCTCACCAGTTTTGTGGTGATAAATTGCAGAAGTGATATTAAATGGCAATGATTTATGTCCTAAATAATCACCCCAAATGTCATTTTGGATATATCCGAATCAACTTACAACAGTATTCAGCATTATAGCATCTGAGGGATACCTTCATCAATAGATCTTGTCGAAGAAACTTATAGATGTTTTACTCTACACTTACCTTCTTAGTAGATTTAACCCACTTGATATGGGTCCTAAGACTTTCAGAAAAAAGAGAAGAGGCATGGATATTTTCCTCACCTTGTTGAGCAACTTTAGCTGTGACAAAGTATCTTGGTTGATTGTAAGTTTCAGCCTTTCTAAACTCCCCAATTTCTTGTTGATGGGAGCTTTTTTGGGAAGAACCACCCTACCAAAGATCATCAGATCTACTGCTATGTTTCCATTTTGATCCAAGTACAAGGAAAACAGGGAAAGATTGTAGAATTCATTCTTCTCTAGAAATGGATGGAACTAGAATGGAAACATCCAGGAATGTTAAAAGTAGCTTCTTATTTGATTTCTTATCTCATGATCATTTTCATTTCAATCTTTCTTCTGTGGTTGATTAACTGGCAAATATTGTGAGTTCGGAGAACAAGTCTTGTCATTATTACCTACGGACAGAGCTTTGGGCCTTGAGGGATGCCCCCCTCTCCCTTAGGTGGCCTTCGAAGCTCTCTAAGACCTTCCGCAATGAGGGATCCTGGGATCCGGAGCGATGGTGGGGTCGGGGAAACCGGGGTAGGCGTGGTAAACTCGGGCTGGAAAAATTTTTAAGGGGATTTTTTAAAGGGGAAAAGTCCAGGGCGGGCGGGGGAAACAGCCCGCATGGAATTGGGGGCAGCCGGGCCGGCGAGCGCGCCTGTGGGGCCTCGGGGGTTCCCGTGTCGGGGTGGCAGACAGGGGGTGGGCAGCCGGGGGCCAGTTTTATCGGCACGGTAACTGGGAGAGGTAGGTATGCTAGGGGTGGAGGGCCATATCCGGTTAGGGGATCGCGCTCCCGATGTTTACAAGCGGTGGCGCGCTCCGACCCTCCTTACCTATCCTGCAGTCCTGGTTGTCCAGAATCTCAGGCCCTGAATACCCGGCTGCTGTTGTGCAATGCCAGGTCCGTGGTTAATAAGGCTCCCCTGATCTGGGAGTTGGCTCAGGAGGAGGCCGCGGACCTGGTAGGTGTTACCGAAACCTGGTTGGGCCCAGAGGGAGGTGTCCCTCTGGTTGAGATGTGCCCACCAGGTTTCCTTGCATTTCACCAGCCTAGGGCTCAGGGAAGGGGTGGTGGGGTGGCGGTGCTTATAAAGGAAGTCCTTTGTCCTAGGGAGGCCACTGTCCCTCAGACGGCTGGCTGTGAATCTCTTTTTGTGAAGTGCGGACAAGGGGTTCAGATGGGTCTTTTGTTGACGTACCTGGCTCCCTGCCACGTCTCATCGGCCCTACCCGGACTCCTAGAGGTAATAGCCGGGCTGGCGGTTGAGACCCCAAGGCTTTTAGTCATGGGGGATTTCAACCTGCCATCGCTCGGTGAAACCTCGGGGTTGGTCCGGGAGTTCTTGGCTTCCATGACGGCCATGGACCTGACCCAGTTAGTTTCTGCCCCCACTCACATGGGAGGTCACATGCTGGACCTGATTTTTGTCTCTGGGCAGTGGTTGAATGACTGTAACTGGGGGGATTTAGTTATTACACCCTTGTCATGGACAGATCATTCTCTCCTGAGGCTGGATTTCTGTTCCGCTACCCCCCACCGCAGGGAGGCGGAGCCACTTAGATGGTTCCGCCCCAGGCGCCTAATGGATCCGGATCGGTTCCAGAGGGAGCTTGGGCCATTTCCTGAATCTCTGGCTCTCAGCTCGCCTGGAGACCTGGTGGCCACCTGGGAGGGGTCGGCCGCCGGGGCCCTGGAGCGAGTTGTGCCTATGCGACCTCTGACTCGGCACAGATCCCATTTGGCTCCGTGGTATACGGAGGAGCTACGGGAGATGAAGTGCCGAAAAAGACGTCTTGAGGGCATTTGGAGGGCGAGCCGTTCTGAGTCTGACCGAACACAGGTGAGATCTCATATTAAGACTTACCTTGTGGCGATAGGGACGGCGAAATCTTCGTATTTCTCCGCCCTTATTGCATCAGCAGAAAATCGGCCTGCCGCCCTGTTTAGAGTGACCCGCTCTCTACTTGAATCGAGAGCGCGGGATGACCTCTTGCAGGGTAGAGCAGAGGAGTTTTCCCGATTTCTGCATGATAAAATCGCTCAGATTCGGGAGGGGCTCGACTCCAATTGGGTGGTCCCGGGGGAGGTGTCCGGGGCAGGTCTTGAGAGTGTTATCTGGGGGGAGTTCGATCCTGTGACCGCTGAGGGTGTGGACAGATTGCTGGGGGGTCTGAATGCCACCACCTGTTTATTGGACCCGTGTCCTTCCTGGTTGGTTTCGGCCGCCAGGGAGACGACACGAGGCTGGCTCCAGGGGATTGTCAACGCTTCTTTGAGAGAGGGGGTGCTCCCTACCGCCCTGAAGGCGGCGGTGGTGCGCCCCCTCCTCAAGAAGCCTTCCCTGGACCCAGCTATTTTAAACAACTATCGTCCAGTCTCCAACCTTCCCTTCGTGGCGAAGGTTGTTGAGAGTGTGGTGGCACGTCAGCTCCCCCAGTACCTGGAGGAAGCAACTTACCTCGATCCGTTCCAATCGGGCTTCAGGCCTGGACATAGCACTGAGACGGCATTGGTCGCGTTGGTTGATGATCTCTGGAGGGCTCGTGACAGAGGGTTTTCCTCTGTCCTGGTCCTATTAGATCTCTCGGCGGCTTTTGATACTATCGACCATAGTATCTTATTGCGACGGTTGGAGGGGTTGGGGATTGGTGGAACCGTCCTCCGATGGTTCTCCTCCTTCCTCTCTGACCGTTCGCAATTCGTGTTGGCGGGGGGGGAGAGGTCCACCTCTAGGCCCCTGGTTTGTGGGGTGCCTCAGGGGTCGGTCCTTTCTCCCCTCCTGTTCAACATTTATATGAAGCCGCTGGGCGAGATCATCCGTGGTCTTGGAGTGAGGTGTCATCTGTATGCAGATGACACCCAGCTGTACATCTCCACTCCGGACCACCCCAACGATGCCGTGGGGACTATGTCTAGGTGCCTGGAGGCCGTGCGGGACTGGATGGGCGGGAACAGGCTTCGGCTCAACCCATCCAAGACCGAGTGGCTGTGGTTTCCGGCGCCCCGATATAGCCAGCTGACACCTTCGCTGGCTATTGGGGGGGAGGTTTTGCCCCCCACAGAGAGGGCTCGCAACCTGGGAGTCCTCCTGGATGTACGGCTGTCATTTGAACATCATATCGCGGCCGTCTCCAGGGGGGCGTTTCATCAGATCCGTCGGATCTACCGGTTGCGGCCCTTCCTGGATCGGGACGCCTTGCGCACGGTCACTCAGGCCCTTGTCACCTCTCGCCTGGACTATTGTAATGCCCTCTACATGGGGCTCCCTGCGGGGAGCATCCGGAGACTCCAGTTGGTGCAAAATGCAGCCGCGAGGGTGATTATGGGGGCGTCGCGTAGCGCCCATGTGACGCCTCTCCTGCGCGAGCTGCATTGGTTGCCGATGGCTCTCCGGATTCGCTTTAAGGTTCTAGTTTTGACCTTTAGGGCGACCCATGGCATGGGACCAGGTTACCTTCAGGACCGCATTCTACCAACGTTCTCCAACAGGCCGGTGCGTTCCCACAGGGAGGGTCTGCTCCGGGTGCCGTCGGCCGCTATGTGTCGTCTGGCGGCGCCGAGGGGTAGGGCCTTCTCTGTGGGTGCCCCCGCCCTCTGGAATACTCTGCCACCGGAACTTCGTACCGGCACGGACCTGAGGGCCTTCAGGCGCGCGTTAAAGACCTGGCTCTTCGAGCAGGCCGGCCTGGGCTGAGATAATGATTTTAAATTTTTAATTCTAAATTGGGTTTTAAGGGTGGGGGGGGGGTTTTCTAATTTTAGTTTGCAGCTAATTCTAACATTTAATTATTTTTTAACTTTTGTAATTGTGGGGTTTTTAGACGAGCTGTGCACCGCCCTGAGTCCCTTGGGAGAAGGGCGGTATATAAATGTAATAATAATAATAATAATAATTATCTTCAAAACTTAAGAACAAGACTTCAGTAATAATTCTCAATCATATAACATATTGACCAAAAGTATAGTGAGAAGATATAATTGACGGAAATTATCCATTATAGGGAACATTTTAGGGAAAGTAAGAGATCAATTAAATAAAACCACCAAATAATTAAATTATTTATAAACTCCTTGAAAGCAACAGGATGATTACCAGAAAGTAAGGATTTGTTAAGAAAAAAGTTGCAAAGCTAATCTTCATTCTGGTAGAGGAGACAGGAAAAATGACCAGATGAACTAATTCTATTTTATTGTAGGACTACATTAACAGAATCTTGAAAGTGTGAATACCACACATTTTTCACCATCTTGTTTGACAGTCAAAAAAAAATAGAGTTGTTCCTCTCCCCAGCCTTCTTATCTGATCCTTTCCTGTATCTCTTTCCATCGTCCTTCAAACTCAATACCACATACCATTACACTCCCTTAATAGATTATTTGAATCCTGGTGATATAACTTGATTTTTAGCACAGAATTAATAAAATGCTTCATGAAGTAATGAATAGGGATATACTTCATTGAGCTCTGGATAGTCTGATAATTAAGTACAACTATCTTAAAAACAAGGGATGCGGTGGCTCAGTGGCTAAAACACTGAGCTTGTCGATCAGAAAGGGCAGCAGTTCAGCAGTTCGAATCCCTAGCACCGTATAATGGAGTGAGTTCCCGTTACTTGTCCCAGCTTCTGCAAACCTAGCAGTTTGAAAGCATGTTAAAAAGGCAAGTAGAAAAATAGGGACCACTTTGGTGGGAAGGTAACAGTGTTCTGTGCGCCTTCGCTGTTTAGTCATGCCGGCCACATGACCACGGAGACGTCTTCGGACAGTGCTGGTTCCTTGGTTTTGTAACGGACATGAGCACTGCCCCCTAGAGCTGGAAACAACTGGTACGTATGTGCGAGGGGAACCTTTGCCTATCTTACAAACTTAAAAAATAAATTTCAATCTTACTGACAAAAAATGGGAAATTGTGAAAAACAATGAGATCTTGGTCATTGATTTTACTGTATTTTCATTAATAAAGGAAGTAGATAAATCATTGTTTTATAAAGCAAAACCTATAACACTTGGGCAAAGTTATTTTTTTCTCCTTTAAAAAAAAAAATCCCAGCTTCCAGAAAATAAAAATCTGATTTTGTGATAGAGAGAAGTGCATAAGTAAAACCTATTTGGAAACTAATTAATTTTTAGCATCTAGGACTTGAGACATGATTGTATCTTGTATAACAACAAAAGAATGGCAGCTACAATCTATATTAAGATGTCATTTGTAGTTTTTCTCACATAATTCTATATGTGGAATGGTTATTGATTATAATAAAGTAGTAGTAATATTTTAATGATATTATAACTATATTATTAATTTGATGATAATGTCATTAATGAACCATGGAATCATATCAGGTCCTCTTGCAGGAGCCACACTTGGAGAAGACATTGCACAAAATATTCATCAGTTTTAGTCAAGGACAAAGAAGGAAGAGATCAAAGGAGCTGCTTTTAGCCTTCAGGAAAGACAACAAGGAGAAGAGGCATGTTGGTTTACCAGAGCTTAAAATCAGAAGGAATCTGGGAACTTTTTTTTTGAATATACAAAATATCTTGGTTGTAGAAGGGAGGATGCAGTGCTCTTTCAATAAGTACGAGACGTTTTACAGATGCTTAAGATCATAAACAACCAAGCAGACACACAGCACCAAAAACCCTGAAAAGAAATTTAGTTTGATGGGTCATTGTTGGGACCCCATACCTTCCATGGCTGCAGCCTTCGAGCCCACAACATTTCTTCTCCTTCCTTCCCTCTCCTGTAGAAATTGGATGCAGCATTTAATGTGTGGGCCAGAATCTTAATGATGCTGTAAATATAAAGGTTATTTATGACCCACAACTCATTATTTTCACCATGGGTCTCCAGTGGCACTTTCTGGGTGCATCTTCTCCGGCCTTTGACAGAAAAGATGTGTTTTGAAACAGAACAGTGAAAATACTTATCCTGAAATTCACGTTCCAAAAGGAAATATGTTTTATAGGCAGCATCTTTGTTCCAACTCTTTTTCCACTGAGGAACAAAGCTCCAAATGCTATGGACATACTTGAGTTGTGCATACGTTTTCTCTAAATATACTCCAACTATTGTCATGATCCAGACTTTCCCTTCAATGGGACCTGGCAAACTTTCAAATGTTAAATGGAAAGGAAGGATATCGTCAGAATAGCGACTAAATTCCACGAAGTGAACAAAGACATTAACTTGTTTCCACTTAGATAGGGCATCCCTGAGAGGTGCTGTGTGTCCAGTCACTGATAATTGTTGGGATATAACAACACAAATTTTATTCCTGACAAGCATAGGAGTAAAAGTCCTCATGAAATTATCTCCCTTCTCTGTGTCTGGAGCAAAAAGACCAATCAAGATCCATTCAAAATGGAGGAGCAGTTGGACAATTCCTGGATAGTGGAAACCTTCTTTGGGGAGCATTGGATAGAAAAAAGGGAAATGATTTTTATCATTCAGAGTCTCTGAAGCAATTTTATTACTGACCTGAAAAAAGCAATGAAAAATTATGTTACATTTGCGGCCTTATCAAATCCCAATATTTAGCTTTTAATGAATCCAACTTTTTTCTCGTGCACATATTAGAACAGATTCTTGTTGATTGGTCATTAGGCCACATCAAGATACACATCAAGATTCAGAATATGAAACACAGAACAATAAACAGTCTGTATGGAAAATAGAATGTAGAAAAATCAGTTCAATAAGCATAAAGAATGAAAATAAAGATTTCAGCTCAACTAATTTCTTCTAAAAAAAAAAAAATAACTGTATTATATATAATTTTTGAATTCTGACCACTCAGGAAATACATTGTTTTAATATTAGGATCTCAACAGGTTGTTTCTCCAATATAGAGTTCAAGATATTGATCTCCTCTTTCTTATATAATTGACATTCAAAATAATAGATGTATTACATCTTCTATGTCTGGACCTCCACAATTACAAATATATTCATTGTAAGGGATTTGGAAGATTTAAATCAAAATTTGGAAAGTACCTTTGTAGGAGCTTCAAAATGCCAGCTGTCAACTCAAAAATATTTCTCTGGTCTTTTCGAGTTGCCACAAAGGGAGTGGGGGAAGTAATACATTCCTTAGATAATTTCTAGGCGACCTAAGCTTCTGGCACACAAGATTATTACTGGAGAGCATGATTGATGATTCCTGACTATGGATGTGTCTCATTGGAGAATATACATCCAGGGAGTGTGGGAAGACCAGGGTCAAGAATGAAATGAACGATGTGTCTCAGAGACGGCTGTACCCACGTAGCACCGACATGTTCACTCCTAATAAATCTTTTTCTTTTAACTCTGAGAGGTGCGGCTAGAGACTCATGATTTAAATGGGGGTGGATGCCGGAGCCCTGACAACAGTCTTACTGACACACATCTCAGGTATGTCCATGGCTATATCCTTCTCTGTTTTGAAAATCTTGGATTCTTTATGCAGCAATTCTCTAAAGTTTTTTCTCCAGTTGTACAAAGACATGGAGATCAGAGGTCCTAAAATAATTTGTCAGATGTACAATCCAAGAACATTTTAATTGAAATGTATTTGTTCTAGCAGATTTTTGGATTTCCATACCATTAATTTTATTTAAGAAATAATTACATGCCCTAATTTTTGAAATTGTACAAATTCACAATTTTGCTCTGAGGGCAGCAACTGAAGTCCTTCTATCCACCCTCAAGATACTTCTCAGATGATGTGATCAAATCTGTTGTAGTAGTGATATAAATTAAATCCCAGAGTTCATCTCTGTATAAGTGCAGGGCAGTAACGTTTTTGGGGGCAAAAAATAGTTGACATGTTGACTAACATATTTGTAGATTTATAATAACATTGTTAGTCAATGTTAGTGGCTCCTAAAGGTCCAAAAAGCATGTATGTTTTATCATCAATAGGAAAGGTAACCCAGGAGGACTCTGTTTAAAAATCTGAGATTTGTTCAGAATTGAGGATATCATTATTTTGGCTAAGATCATGTAAAAAAATTGTGAGTTTTCCATCAGAGCTGTGCATTCATATTGGACAGAAAACTCCTTGATTGAACTCAGAGCCTCTTCTTGCCTTCACAAGTGTGCAGCAGAAGCCCTCTAAGCAATGGGGATGGTGTCATGAGTAGATATTTCAGTTTTGATCATTGCTCCTCTCTCCAACTATTACCTCAATCCCCAGTCATGAAATCCACAATGGTCATAGTCAAAACCAGTTCTTGAATTCTATAAAGAAGATGTGGTTGGATCTACCATCAAACACTCCCAGCCCACTCACTTGTCAGATAGGGGAACACAAACACAAACCTGTGCAACTTTGTAGGGGCCAACTAATGTTGACATCTGGATGGAAATTTCCTCGTCAGCTGCATCAATCAAAGCCAAGAGGTTGTCCTTCCTTCCACAGCTGTAGTTGGGAACATTGGCTTCTCCAGTAGAAAGCATGTCCAGCAAGGCCTCTGAAGTACCGAGGATGTTATCGTAGTTGTCATGGAGGTTGCAGCCAAGTGTGACATTGTGCAGGAGCTGGGGATTCATCTTCATCATTTCAATGTTTAAAATTGCAGCCAGTATTGGTTCCTTTCCAGCGGGTAAACTAGTGTAAAACCATGCTCAGGTTAATATTAGCATCATCAATGTCAACAAAAATATACTTTTTCTCCATTTAATCCTCTTTTTTCTCTACAAACTGAGACTAAAGCCAATACTGATCCAAAAGTTAGAGGCAAATGTTAGTTACCAATCACCCTTTAACGTTGTGAGTGTTGAGGATGGAGATAGTCCATAGAAATTTTTTTTAATCAGAAATATACCACTGTTTTTAGCAGTGCTACTATTCATACCCCACTAAGCAGATTGCAGAATAATTCTGTCATTGACGTGCACCCAACCATAAAAGGAAAGGAATTTTTGATAAGTTACCCAGAGGAGCTGTTCTAAAAACAAGTCATCTTCTATTCCTTTAAAAATCAGACATTGAATATCAATTGGTTGTAAAAAGATGGATTTGGTTGGGTAGACAGAATTAGAACCATTTCTATCTTTACTTTCAACAAAAGTCAGTATTCCAGTCATGAATTTAGGATTGAACAGAGAGAGGAAAATAATGTAGACTTCCTTCAGGTTTTATTTCGCTCATGTTTCTACTTTCAGAAAACAAAACAAAATACAGAGGCTTTGGAAATGAAAAAGATTCAACAAATTAGTCAGGTCCTGCAATATAAGAATAAATAAAATAACAAAGGGGGCGGAGAAGAGGGTTAGAACTCAAAAATGGAGGGAATGAAACTCCATCATAGTGAATGACTTACAACTGAATCTGATGGGAAGGAGCCATGTTGAAAGGTAATGTTGCAGGTGCTATTGTGGATCCAGAGATGACTATACCAATGAGAAGATCTCCTGGCCTATAGTAGCTCCATGGCTTTTGTCCATCTTGATGGTCCAAATTCAGTGGGCACTTCATTCTCAGCTTCCCAAGGATAGGCTGGGGCACCAGCAGTATCAGAAGCAGAAGTCTATAATTCATGGGGCCTGAATCAATATCCTTCCTGTTTCTAAAGAACAATTAGAAGAAGAATTCAAAGTACCCTCACAGGATGGAATATCCAGTGGATTTCCTGATTCAAACAGAGACAAACCTGGAAGAGAGAGAAAGTACATTCAAGAGGAACAGCTCCTGCCAGTCCTGTAACTTGAGCCACAAAGAGCATAACCCACATATTTATCCTTTTAAAAGATCCCTTCCATGTTGCTGCAGTCTGATGTTCACATCAAAGACATTCATTGGAGAACTAGGAGTAGCTGTCTGAGGGCTGGTACTGTATAATCATAATTATAGTGAGAAGAAACTTCTCATCTTGGGATCCTGAACTTCTTCCACGTAAGGAGGGGTAGCTAGAGAGAAGCATGTTTGTGAAAATCACAGATAAACCCCTTGGGGCACTGTTCTGTAGTGATCATAGACCTTCCTTTTAGGACTTGCCCAGAAAATGCAAACTTAACATCTGGTTCACTCAAACCAGTCCAAACCAATAGAATCCCACCTCTGCTCAGTATCCTTGAACCCAGCCTAATGCTAAGAATAGGTCCTGTTTGGCATTTTCTTTTCAATGAGATCTCCATGTAGTAATCCTAATATGGAGCTTTTTTATACAAAAATAAACCATGGTTAAAAATATGAATGTAGCCATTGGTGAAATGACCAGCTGAAGTAGGTTGTATGGCTATGACCAGAGGCAGTCTAGTGTAGTGATCAAGGCATCAAGGAGATGTGAGTTCTAGTCCTGCTTTGGACAGAAAATTAGCTGCTGAACCTGGTCCAGACAATCACTTAGAGCAATGGTCACCAATCAGTGGGCTGGGGACCACTGGTGATCTGCTAGAAAATTTTGATTGTCCGCAGAAAATGTCCCCCCAAAGCACCCCCAAGGCAATTAACCCAGGCTGTGCAGGAACACAAGGCTGTGCCGACCACGTGGCCCACCCACCTGCTGGCCCCCACCCTTTGGCCGAGTGCAAATTTTATCTTGAGTAGAACCATGTGAGATGGAACTGGAAGGTAAGACCAACGGCAGGAGAGGGAAATCTGCCCCAACGGGGCTTGCTGACATTGGTGGGAAAGTTGGTTCCATATTCCAGAGTTGCAGTAGTCACAGGACTGGCCCTTTGGTCATGCCGGAGCAACTGCTCCCCTACCCAGGTGAACTGGCCTGCCATGGACTGGAGGAGCTGTTCCGGGATGACCAAAGGGCCAGTCCTGGGACTACTGCAGCTCTGGAATATGAGACCGACTTTCCCACCAACATCAGTAAGCCACCCTCAAAATTCATATTACTTGTCCGTGGGATTTAAAATTATGAGTTTGGTGGTCCCTGAGATCTAAAAGGTTGGCAACCCCTGACTTAGAACCCTAGGAAAAAAAGCAACGGCAAACCACTTCTGAACAGAATTGTCACTTATGTTTTTTCTTTCATGAACAGCTGGCTGAGGCTGTGAGCCTTCCTGAGCCTGGCTTCAATCTTTCAAAGCCTGCCAGGTAGACTCCAAATTGCTAAACTAGGTCAGAATTTTTTATCTGGTTGCTTTGTGAAGAAGCAGCAGGAAAGCTCCAATCTTGACTATGAAAGTCAGTTTCAAGTCCTCATGAAGGCTTCAGGGAGGGCAATGAAGCAGGGTTCCTGGAAAGCCAGTAAGGTTGCAGAAGGTTGATGTCCCTTCCTGTCAAGGGCAGGGAGGATTCGACTCAGGCAACCTCAAGCATGATTGGAAAACATTTATCTGAGGGAGGAGTCCTACTAGCGCATGACAAGCATGGGAGAGCTGCAACAACACTACAATAATGGGAGGTCTGTGCAGTGGGGGGGGGGGTTTCCAATGGCAGAGCCCCTGAAAGTGTGTTGTGTGAGTATCCCACCAGGTTGTTGTTAACAGTTCTGTGTGTTCTGCAGAATTGAAGCAAGAGAGTCATATTCCATAGATCAGGGGTGTCAAATTCAAGGCCCGTGCGCCAGATCCATCCCACGGGGTGATTTGATCAGGCCCATGGGGCAGTGGTGGGATTCAAAAAGTTTTACCACCGGTTCTGTGGGTGTGGCATGGTGGGCGCATTTTGTGCATGTGCACACACTTTGCATGTGTGCGTGCACCAAATGCACAATTTGCGCAGGCACAGAAGTGTTCCAACTTACCTCCTGCAAACCTGCACTCTCCCGGTCGCTTCAGCAGCTGCTGTATCGCACAAAGCAGCTGTGCTTCAAAAGCAGAGGTTAAAGGTGAGTATGGGAGCCTGGGCGGGCAGGTAGCCCAACAGCAAAGTGACGGAGAGAATCGGTTCGGTCTCCTCTGCTCAATGCTGCTACTGACTCGGCAGAACCAGGCCGAACCGGTAGAATACCACCACTGCCATGGAGCCACTCTGGAAACAGCAAAGGACTCGCCCATGGAGCTCGGGAGGGCCTCACACGGCCCTTCTGAGCTCCATTTTGACTGGCAGAGGGTTGCAGGAAGCCGTCACAGCTGAAAACGGAGCTCGGGAATCTGTTTTCGCTGGCATAGCAGTTGGGCCACCACAGGTGCCCCCGATATGAATGATGTTGAGCTGGCAACACCCAGGCCATGTTCCCCCATCCCACCCTCCCCTGAGGTCAAACACAACCCTGTTGCAGCCCTCAATGAAATCAAGTTTGACACCCCTGCCATAGACCATCATGGAAGTGTGTTCTCCCCTGGATTGGGTAGAAACCCTCTTTCCTGCCTGAGCTATGTAAAGCCATCAGCTGGATTAAAGGGCAAAGGTTACAGCTCATGTTGAGATCATCCAAGTTTTTTCATGCATTTCTGCAGTAGTTTTAGCAAGATGGGCATACCTCAGCCTGGCACTGCCTACAGGGAGGGGCAAAAGTGTTGGGTGTGGTGACCCGGGGTGTGGCACAAAGGCAACACAGTCACACAAGTAAGAAGAGTCCCTTTAAATACCTCCAATTTTGCCCCCAATGTCCAGTTACCTTCGGCTGGAGAAAAAACCCTCCCAAGAACAGTCTTTTTTATTTATTTATTTTTTAACACAGACATAAACAAGACATAAACATAAACATAAAACCATATTTCAATTACATACAATGTATCGATTAGTACATATCTCTTGTGCACAATCTCTACAGTCATTTCCTTCTAATTTAAATTAATCCTCATGTTACAAATCAACTATATATATTTATATTGTTGTCATTGTTAATTGTTTATTAGATTGTTTGATATTCTATCATTCTATACGAGCAAATCAACATTTTTGCTTAACCTATTTTATAACATTCTTTTCATCATCACCAATCCATTCAATAGTAATCTATCCTTACATTACTTGATCTCTACAATCCTATTACATTTATATTATAAAGTATTGTAAAATATTTCATTTCCCTGGTTTTTTTATCTAAACCCCTGATAAAATAAGTCCCATATATTATAAAATTGTTTATCTTCTTGCTCTCTAATTTCAAATGTCAATTTACTCATTTCTGCACACTCCATTATTTTCTTAATAACTTCAGTCTTCCTTTGGAATTTTCTCATTTTTCCAGTTGTTAGCAAATACAATTCTAGCTGCTGTTAATACATTTACAATCAAATATATCAATTCTCTACTGTATATTTCAGGTATAATGTCTAATAAAAATATCTCTGGCTTTAAATCTATGTGCTTTTTTGTCATTTTTTTCCAACCATGTGTGGATTTTAGTCCAATATCTTTTAGCCTCTGTGCACGTTCACCACATATGGTAGTATGATCCAGATATCTGATGACACTTCCAACATTTCTCCAATTTGTTCTTGAACATTCTTGGAGAACCCAGCATAGTTGAGAATTACAAACCAATCTCCTTATGCTGTGTCACCTGTAAAGTCATGGAATCAATTATTAACCAATCCATTATCCTCCACTTAGAGACAAACAGCCTACTCTCTAATAAACAATTTGATTTCAGAAAAAAACTATCCTGTAATCTGCAACTCTCACACTGTAAAAACATATGGACTACACAACTCGATCAGGGCAAAACAATAGTTGCAATCTACATAGACTTCTCTAAAGCCTTTGATTCAGTGGTACACGACAAACTACTCCTAAAACTAAAATCTTATGGTATCTCTGAATAACTGGATAGAAGCATTCCTGTCAAAGCAGACAACAAATGGTCAAAATTGGGACTGTCCTATTAAATTCTGTACCTGTCAATAGTGGTGTCCACCAAGGCAGTATTCTAGGACCAACTCTCTTCATACTCTACATAAATGACCTCTGTGATCATATTATGAGCAACTGCATTCTCTTTACTGATGATGTAAAGCTGTTCAATACCACAGACAATACTGCTACCCTTCAAAAAGATCTTGACTGTCTATCAGAATGGTCAAACAAATGGCAACCTCAAATCTCAACAAATAAATGCTCTGTCCTACATATAGGCAAAAAGAATCAGAAAATAAAATACAAGCTGAATAGTCAAGACCTTGTTGATGATCCAACTTCTGTAAAGGACCTTGGAATACTCATCTCTAATGATCTAAGTGCTAGTGCCCACTGCAACTACATAGCCAAAAAGGCATTAAAAGTTATTAACCTATTCCTACATAGCTTTTTCTCTGGTAATATCACACTACTAACTAGAGCATACAAAACACTTGCTAGATCAATACTTGAATACAGCTCATCAGTCTGGAACCCACATTACGTACCTGATATTAGCACAGTTGAGAAAGTCCAGAAATATTTCATAAGAAGAGTTCTCCACTCCTCTACTTGTTGTGGAATATCTTATGCTACTAGACTTGAAATTCTAAACCTAGAAAACCTTGAATTACGCCGTCTTCAGTGTAATCTAAGTAGGGTATATAAAATCATACATCGCAATGACTTACCTATCATTGAATACTTCAGCTTCAACCATAACAACACAAGAGCACACAATAGATATAAACTCAAGGTTAACTGCACCAAACTTGATTGCAAGAAATACGACTGTCAGCAACAGACTGGTCAATGTCTGGAATACTCTACCTGACTCTGTGGTTTCTTCCCTAAATCCCAAAAACTTTAACCTTAGACTGTCTACTATTGACTTCACCCCTTTCCTAAGAGGTCTGTAGGGGGTGTGCATAAGTGCACCAACCTGCCTACCGTCCCTGTCCTATTGTTTCTTTTATTTTTCTTATATGTACCCATTTCATGTATTCATAACTATGTATATACTTAAACCTATTATCTTGTAAGCGATTGACAAATCAAATAAATAAATAAATAAATAAATAAATAAATAAATAAATAAATAAATAAATAAATTGAGAGGCTTGAAAGCTCCAGCCTTGAAATTGGCCCACAGGGAATACATGGCATCTGTGGCTGAAGAAAAAGAAAAGTGATATTTATTGCCATAGCAGTTAAAGAGAAAGCCTTGGGGACTATTTAATGCCTGAACATGTCAGTGAACTGAAATAGCTTTTTTGTAAAAATAACAATAAAAGAGAAACACAGACAAACCACAAGCAATAAATCCTAGTTTGAGACCAGAGGTTTATTTCATGAGCAACCTGCAACATGAAAAGCATCATAACATAATTACATTTCAGTAAGATAATACTTACAAACAATAACTCATTGCAACGAGGTCTACTGACATGGCTGAGTCCGACAAGGAGTAGCCATGACCAGTGGACCTGAACACATCCCAAGAATTCTTTTTATACTTTTCTGCACACATTTCATAACTTACTTTATTTTACTTATATGTACCCATTTCATGTATTCATAACTGTGTATATACTTATACGTATTATCTTGTAAGCGATTGACAAATCAAATAAATCAAATAAATAAATAAATAAATTTGCTTCTCTGTTCTGTTTTACTGACAGACAGTCTCCACATATACCCGTGTACATCTCAAATTCTATCCATCAGCTATTTTCTGTTCCCTATTTCTCATTGTTTCCAAACTATACACTTTGCAAAATCACATTCCACAAAACAGCTCAGCAGGATTACAAATAGCTCTGGTACATTTTGAAATCATCCTGTCTGAAACTTT
The DNA here is from genome assembly GCA_023653725.1 of Bungarus multicinctus. Classification (NCBI taxonomy): domain Eukaryota; kingdom Metazoa; phylum Chordata; class Lepidosauria; order Squamata; family Elapidae; genus Bungarus; species Bungarus multicinctus. Next base: position 15,149,225 of record CM042834.1, on the reverse strand, counting down.
GGTTCATGTCTCTTTTATTCTGGGATCTGCTATTATCCAAAGGCCTTATTGAATCTGATAGATCAATAGCCTATTTTTTCTTCCCACAGCTTTTAAACTGAGTTAAAACCAAAATTTAACTTTTGGAAATTAATGCAGAAAGGAACCAGCACAAAAAGACTAATGCAATAGTGTGACCAGAATCCAAGAAAATTTCTGTTAGTTCATGGGTATATTTCCTACATCTCCTACTTCTTCTTGTTGTTTTTCCTAATCACTCCCTACCTCATTGTTTGATTTGTTTTCTTAGGATTTATGATTGGTTTTGTGTAATCCTAGTTCTGAAGGAGCTGGCAGATGTGATCTTACAAACACTGAACCATATCTTTCAAAGATACTGGAAACACCAGATGATTGGAAAAGACCTGATGTAATCTTGAAAAAAGGAAAATAAATAGATCCAGAAAATTACAGACCAATCAGTCTCACTTTTCCTGAAAAGATAATCAAGCAATGGATCTGCAAACACTTAGAAACAAGCAAAGCTATCACTGGAAGCCAATATGGGTTTGTCAAAAACACATCATGCCAGACAAAACTATTGTACTCTCTGACCACGTGACTAAATTATGGATCAGCAGAGCTTGAGTAATGGGCCCTATTCAAAATGAAATTCAATACTGTGATGTCTCCTGTGAGTGATGGCTCATCCATGTCTTCCTCAGAGGCCTTGAGAGAAATGAGAGTATTCTCAGACGACTGGGTGTGAGCTCCTTTTCGTGAAGTTCGGTCCCAAGGTTCAGGTGGGCTTGCTGGTCGCATACCTGGCTCCCTGCTATGCGGCAGCGGCCCTGCTTGAGCTCCTTGAGGTCATAGCTGGCGTGGCAGTTGGGACCCCCAGGCTTATGGTCATGGGGGATTTCAACTTGCCATCTGCCGGCGGTGCCTCAGGGATTGCTCAAGAGTTCATGGCTTCCATGACGGCCATGGGCCTGACCCAGTTAATTCGGGACCCTACTCATGTGGGAGGTCACACCTTGGATCTGGTTTTTGTCTCTGATCAGTGGCAGAGTGATCTGGGTATAGGGGATATAGTTGTGGAACCCCTGTCATGGACGGATCACTCACTCCTGAAGCTCGACTTCCGTTCCGCACCCCCTGACCGCAGGGAGGCGGGACCATTAAAATGGTACCGCCCCAGGCGCCTGATGGACCCTGATAGGTTCCTGACGGAGCTTGGGCCATTCCCCGAAGCTCACACACACGACTCGGTTGAGGGCTTGGTCGCCACCTGGGATAGGGTGGCTGCTGGGGCCCTTGACCGAGTCATGCCCTTGCGGCCTCTGACCCGGTGCCGATCCCATGTGGCTCCCTGGTTTTCTGAGGAGCTAAGGGAGATGAAGCGCCGGAAAAGACACCTAGAGAGCAGTTGGAGGGCTAGCCGCTCTGGGTCTGACCGAACACTATTATGATCTTATATCAAGACGTATTTAGTGGCGATAAGGATGGCGAGGAGGTCTTACCTCTCCACTCTTATTGCGTCCGCGGAAAACCGCCCAGCTGCCCTGTTTAGGGTGACCCGCTCCCTCCTGGAGGTGGGAGCGCGGGAGGACCCCTTGCAGGGACGGGCTGAGGAGTTTTCTAGGTTTCTGCAGGACAAAATCACTCAGATCTGGGATGAGCTGGACTCCGACTGGGCATCTCCGGGCGGGGGGGCAGGGGTGGATATCGGTGAGGTCAATTGGGTTGAGTTCGATCCTTTTACTGTGGAGGACGTGGACAGGATACTGGGGGGACTGAATGCCACCACCTGTTTGCTGGACCCGTGCCCCTCCTGGCTGGTCTTGGCCACTCGGGAGGTGACACGAGGCTGGTTCCAGGGTATTATAAACGCTTCCTTGAGAGAGGGGCTGTTACCCTACCGCCTTGAAAGAGGCGGTGGTGCGGCCCCTCCTCAAGAAACCGTCCCTGGACCCAGCATTGTTATCTAATTATCGTCCTGTCTCCAACCTTCGCTTTGTTGCGAAGGTTGTTGAGAGTGTGGTGGCACGTCAGCTCCCGCAGTACCTGGATGAAGCAAGTTATCTCGACCCCCTCCAATCGGGCTTCAGACCCGGGCACAGCACGGAGACGGCGTTGGTCGCATTGGTGGATGACCTCTGGAGGGCCCGGGACAGGGGCTGTTCCTCTGTCCTGGTCCTGTTAGAACTCTCAGCGGCTTTTGATACTGTCGACCACAGTATCCTATTGCAGCGGTTGGAGGGGCTGGGGGTGGGGGGCACCGTGTTGCGGTGGTTCACCTCCTTCCTCTCCGACCGTTCGCAATTTGTGTTGACGGGGGGGCAGAGATCGGCCCCGAGGCCCCTACTATGTGGGGTACCTCAGGGGTCGGTGCTCTCACCCCTGCTGTTCAACATTTATGTAAATCCGCTGGGTGAGGTCATCCGTAGCTTCGGGGTGGAGTTCCATCAGTACGCTGATGATACTCAGCTGTACATCTCCACCCCGGGCCACCCCAACGAAGCCGTCGAAGTGATGTCCCAGTGCCTGGAGGCCGTGCGGAGTTGGATGGGTCGTAACAGGCTTCGTCTCAACCCGACCAAAACCGAGTGGCTGTGGTTTCCTGCGCCCAGATACAGCCAGCTGGTTCCTTCGCTGGCCGTGGGGGGAGAGGTCTTGACCCCCGTGGAAGGGGCGCGCAACTTGGGTGTCCTCCTGGACGTATGGCTGTCTTTAGAAGAACACATTGCAGCCGTCGCCAGGGGGACTTTTTATCAGATTCGTCTGATCTACCAGTTGCGGCCCTTTCTGGATCTGGCCGCACTTTGCACAGTCACTTCCACCCTCGTTATCTCCCGCCTGGATTATTGCAATGCTCCCTACATGGGGCTCCCCTTGAAGAGTCTCCGGAGGTTGCAGTTGGTCCAGAATGCAGCTGCGCGGGTGATCGTGGGTTCCCCTCGGATCTCCCACGTTACACCGCTTCTCCGCAGGCTGCACTGGCTTCCTGTGGCCTTCCGGATTCGATTGAAGATGGTACTGATGGTATTTAAAGTGCTCCATGGCTCGGGACCTGGGTACTTACGGGACCGCCTACTGCCATCGTCAACCTCCCGCCGCCCAGTACGCTCCCACAGGGTTGCCCTCCTTGGGGTACCGCCGCCCAGCCGTTGTCGGCTGATGGCCCCGAGAGTTCGGGCTTTCTCTGTGGGAGCGCCCTCCCTATGGAATGATCTCCCCCCGGAGATACGAGCCATGACGGATATTCTGACCTTCTGGCGCGCAGTTAAAACCCTATTTTTTAGACAGGCTGGCCTGGCCCAGTAATCAGGTTCCGGTTTTAAACTTAATTCGGTTTTAATAATTATTTTTAATTTTTACTCAGATCCCTGATTTTATATTGTTAAATTTAATTTTGATGGGACACAGCCGGACCAATCGCATTTAATATATTTTTAATTGTATTTATAATGTATTTATTATGTGTTTTTAGTAGGCTGTACACCGCCCCGAGTCCCTTTTTGGGAGAGGGAGCGGTATAAAAATATGATAAAATAAATAAATAAATAAATTCTTGGCATGTCCAGTATCCTGAGCTGCCAGGAGAACATGCCTCAACTGGGGAATGGCCAATAAGGAAGAGGGGAGGAACTGCCAGCCTTAGTAGATGCTAGAGTATGCAGGGCAGAGAGATGGAGATCTACCAGATTAATGGGGAAAATGCCTCATCCCTCTTAATGGGCTGCACCAGGAGGGGCTATTTAGCACAGCAGGCAGATGGAAGGCTGGAGTGGGGCCATGGAAAGGGAGGGGAAAGGGGGTGGAGGAGGCCCCACAGTCTCAGGATGATGGGTGAGGAAGGCAGAGAACTTCCTGGGTAGAACGCAGCCAGCAGTTGCTGCCCAGCATCCAAACTCCCAGCACATGTAGTCCAGACAAGGCGCAGCTTCCAGGGGTGTACAAGGGAAACTGGAAGCATGCAGCTCTAACACTGTTCTGGTTTGGAGGACTTACTGCAACCACCTAACCAACCAGCCTGGCTCCCTGGGAAGGCTCTCTGCATATGTTCAGAGGCATGATCTTCCCCATTAGATAGGGGTATAAATCTGTTTCTTTCCTCTTCTCTGGAGTTGGAGGATGAGGCAAATGAGAACTCTGCTGGCTGTCAACTTGCAAAGTATTCCTATGCCTGTTTTCAAGTTGCCATAAGAAGGAGGAGGGGAAAACCTGAAGAAGCAGTATGGCAATTAAAACCAGAAGTACATTCCATGTTAATCTTACAAAGATTGTAGCCTAGGTTACCAGATCTTCTGCCCATAAAAATCCTTCATTGGAGAATGTAATTGATGGCACCAGTTTGTGAATGTGCTTCATTGGAGAATCTTACTTATGACACACGCAGGGGGGAGGGAGGAAACAGGGTCACAGGTGACCATAAATTACATGTGGCAGATTTGGCTTCATATGGATCAATGCTGACATGTTGCTCCTAATAAATCTTTTGGCTTCTTTTGAAGTTGGCTCAAAGCTCATGATTTAATTAGGGCAATTGCCAGAATCCTGACACTTGCCTGGCCTCCCAGTGTTGAGGCGAGGCTGGGCATCATGTGTCGAGGCAAGCAGCCAAGGAAGGAAAGGCATGTGGGCAGGCAAGGCTCAAGCAGCTCAAGCAGCTGAGAAAAGGAGTGTCTGGGAGGGGAGGGCAAGGTACTGAACAAGGGAGATCTGTTGAGGTAATTCCCCATTAGGAGAATGAGTGCACACAGGGAGACGTAGTGAGAGTAATGTTGAATAATGCACACACACAGTACACAGCTACACTGTATAGTAAAATGTAGGTTTTACTTCCAGTAAACGGTTAAGCAAAGTCCAACAAACAGTCCAAGTCATACATGGTTATAGCAGTCAGTTTTCAGTCCAGGGATAATCCAGTAACAAAGTCCAGTATCAAAAAACAGTTCAGTAATAGACTCACATCAATCCAAGAATAACGACGATCAGCAACAGTCAATGCAGGAACCACAAACAGCGAACATCAGAACATCGACCAACTAGCAACACTCTGGGAAACCAGGTTTCTGGCTCCATCTTATGGCCATTTGAGGAACCACACCCAATTACAATTTTAGCATCCCCTTAAAGAGACAGTATTAAAATGTCTATCCTGGTTTATATATTTCCAACCCAACCGTTAGGTGACTTACATTCCTAACATTGCCAGCCAGTGGTGGGATCAGCCAGTCTGCCAAACTTCAGAAAAAGTTAGTTACCAGTTCTAGTGAACTGGTGCGAACCAGAAATTTGAAGACAGGGAGGACAGATGCACTACCTCCCTCTGCCTCTTACCAGAGATCATCAACTAGTGAAATCAATGCCATTTCTGTCCCATAACTGGACCTGAAATTTTACTGAAAGGAGTCTAGTCCCCATTTCATCCAGAGTCTTCTGGAGCTGCAGTGCAACCACTGTGCAATACAATTGGATGAAAATTGTACAGTAAAATTGGATCAAACAATAGCTTCTTAAGGATGGATGGAACATCACTTCCATAAAAGAAATCCCCCTACTGCAGTAATTATTGAATACACTTACCCAGAAATCACTGTTCTGGAAGTTTCAAGTGACAAGTGACAAGAATCTAATGAGCAAGTGATTGTGCTGGCAGCCCTGAGGATCCTGTCCATTTCCCAAGGCCCAACAGGATCATACTGCTCCAAAATAATATGGCCAGTCTGTTCCCAGGGGATCTTGAATGGATTTGCACTATGCTTGAACTCCAATTTACAGCGAATCTGAGAAATTATAGCAATCAGGTGTTGCAAACTCCTCCATGCAGCTCTGAAGATAATCATCCCAGTCTTCCTTCCAGAGGAAGGGCCAAGTGACCTTGAACAGGACCATTGGGTGTCTCTCTGGGAATGTATCAAATCCAGAGAAATACTGGTGCTTCATCATTCTTAATGCCACGTGGTAGGCCTTAATCACAGCTCTGACCTATGTTTCATTAGATTTGTTCTTTGTTTTCCTCCAGCTATACCCTAGCTGACTCTTGACTTCCCTGTGAACCATGGGGAGTGTTACGGCCTATGCACCAAGAGAGGGCGCATAGGTGCAATCCTATCCAGAGCCTCTGCCTCTTTCTCATTCCAGGTTGCAAGCAGAGCCTCTGCAGGAATATGCAGCAGTTTCCTTTGGAACCTGAGCAGGTTCATCAGTTGCCATTTGAAAAAAAAAGAAAAGAAAAAGAAAATGGATTTTGAAAATACTTTAAAAAAAATAGTGAGATATAAAACAGCATTAAACCAATTCAGTATGTTCTACATTGGTGGAGACTTTTAAGTTATTTTAGAATTATATTTTGGATCTGGTTATACTATGATATTACATGATATTTTTAAGTAAACCAGGGACTGACTATATGCCTAAAATAAGATAATATATTTTGCTTATATTTTTCTGAAGTAAGGATTAATTTACCTTTCTTTAATGTTATATAGCCAAGCATTATTTTTCTGGATTTACAGAGGTTCAGTAGAAATGACGGAAGGACTTTTCTCTACCAACTTTGACTTGGTAAGCACTGACCCTGGGATCTTTTGAAAGTACATCAGGTTAGCCGTTCAACCAAGTCCCATGCCCTGCCTAGGAGTTTTGCAATTCACAGAAATGTTTCAATACAAGGTAGGTGCAGCAATGCCTTATATAAGAAACATAAATGTTACTCCTAAGAATCGTTGCAATATTTTATTGAGGCAGTGTGATGGAATCATTAGTACTCTACAAATAGAGAAGTGTACCTTGTTTCAAGAGTAAGATTTGATCCAGAATCAAATCAATATGAAGATCTTTTATCTGGTCCTCACATTCCTTTTCCTTGCAATTCTGCCTGAACCGGGTAAGAAACTAAATTACTGATAATTTAGAAAGAACTGATAACTCACTCCGTTCTAAACAAGTAGATCATAGTATGTCTTTGTTGGATCTAGCATTTAATCCAGGACCAGAATTTATCACAAGCAGAAGAAATAGATTTCTGGAATTCAACATCTCAATCATTAACACCTTTTAGCTTTACTTTGAATAATTAATTTTGAAAAGTATAGTTTATTAACAATTTGAACTTCAAAATCTCTGTAAAATACGCCATTGATTTTTCTTCTGCATTAAAACTAAAAATCTAGCATAATAAATTGCATCAAGGAGGAACAGGAAAGCCAATATAATCATTCATTTTTTCTGTACTGAACTGTACTGGGTTTTTGTTGTAGTAGCTTTCTTTCTTTCTTTCTAATTATCCCCTGCACCTGCTCCCACACAGACCCCATGGCAGTTCAATAGTCTCCCCCTCCCCTTCAGTTAGAACGGCAGTCCCATCTATCCAAATCCCCACTCCAATATTTGAATGAAGCCCCGTAGTTCCAAAGCCTCTGCTAAACAGCGAAGCCCTGTAGTTCCAGAACCGCCACCCAACAGCTGATTGGAGCTCTGCTTAATAGCTGACTGAAACGCGACACGCCAGAGGAGACATCGGGTGCAAGCAAAGCGGTAGGCATCTCCTCCGCTATCATTTCAGCAATGTGTCAGGCTCCAGGCCCAACATCAACTCCCTTTTTAATCCTCTATATTGTTTTACTGCCAGAAAATCACTTCCCTCAGCTCCGTCTGCATCTACAGCTACTACCACAGCAGCTAGATTCTGTATCTTATATAGAAGGGGTCTCGGACAGCTGGCATATTCCAGTGAGTCCCACTTTCCCTCCTCCTCTGCTTCCTATAAAATTCCCCTACTTGTAGGAGGAAAAGGGTCCACCCACTGAACGTGTAGCCAGGGCTCCACATAGGGCGATTGCATTTTTAACTTCTTTTTAACAAGAACTTTTCTCAAAGCTCTTATGCAATAACCATCAGATTCTCCAACTATATCCCAACTATACTTCAGCGGAATTGAGATAAGCATTGGCCACACCCCAGTGGAAAGCTCAATTATTGTTACTTTATTCAGATGTTTTGTGTAAAGACTTAACCACGGCTAGCTCCATTATTTAAGCAATTCACCCAGGAGGGAGGAGGGTGGAATTGATGGGATCTCTGCATCTGGCTTAGTAAAATATGACCCCATTTAGTCTAACACAGGAAAGGGAAAAGAGGAAATGATAACGCAAAACAATAGCAGTACAGAACTATCCCTCACACACACACACACACAGAGCTAACATAAACTTATCAGGCTTAAGAAAAAACCTTTTCACACAGCGTTTAAACAATTCTTAAAACAAATTTTAAACAGTGTTTCAACACAATGGAAAACAAATTATAAGAGCTAGCTCACCTGTATCCTGGTGCACCACTATCTGGGTTCACTCAGCCTTTACAGGTCATCTGTCCACAAGTCACTAAGAGCAATTTCCCTCCCAAGGGCGAGAGATCCATCAAACTGCTAAATCCACTGAAAGCAGCGGGGGCACCTGCAGCTTTCAAAATCCGTTGACGTTCAGAGGAAGTCTTGCTCTTGGCCTGACTTTGCCAATTGTTATAAACACCAAAAATTGACACAATGACCAAAGAACCATAAACAACTTATTTATTCAGAGATTTGCAAAAATCCGAAGAAAGGACCTCATTTGCTGAACATTCGGAATATGAGGATGCCAGGCATAGACTGAATATTACATTTATAGGGTTCTGCCATAGGCTACATTCACATCATCCTTCCTGTTTTTCTCTCTTGGAAAGTCCATACAGTTCTCTGGGAACTTGTCCACTGGGAACCTCATCTCTTGGAAACCGCCATTCTCCTGGCTTCTACTTTTCCTGTTTTGAACATTAGCAAGTTTTTAATACAATAGCTGATTAACCAATTCCATTTAGGTCGGGATGACCCAAAATCATTTCACATGTTATCATTGCCAAAGATATGACATTTCCATGTTCTAACCAAAAAGTTGACATTTTTACAGAATATAACAAACTTATGTTTATACTGTAGTTAAATAACAGTCCAGGAATATTCCAGTAATTATTGCATAGGCCAGAAAACAGATAAATATGGTGTTACTTATGTTCCTAATTTTCACAGGTATAATCCTTAGTATGTAATTCTTACATATCACAGAGTGCATCTCTTCGTTGTATGGGGGCCAACTCTCAATATTATGTCAGGGAGTCCCACTAGGACAGGGGTAGGGAACCTTGGCTCTTTTATCACTTATGGACTTCAACTCCCAGAATCCCTGAGTGAGCCATAAAAGGTTCCCCACCCCTGGCCTATTGGTTTTTCAGTTGTGGGGGAAATCAATTTTTGACTGGAATGGGACTGTTTAATATACAAATGTAGGACATATTCTTTATATATTCTTTATATGTCCTACATTTGTATATCAAACAATCCCATCCCAGTCAAAAATTGATTTCCCCCACAACTGAAAAACCAGTAGGCCAGGGATGGGGAACCTTTTATGGCTCACTCAGGAATTCTGGGAGTTGAAGTCCATAAGTGATAAAAGAGCCAAGGTTCCCTACCCCTGCACTAGGACATGCTGAAAAGCACTGCGGAAAGAATTCAATAATTGCTTCGGGTCCTAGACTTGATTCTGAATTCTGAAAAAACTATGAAGATGAGACTGAGACCCTCCAAACTAACTCTGAAGTTACCCACCAAGCTTAAAGCAGTCCACAGCCCATCTATTGTAACTAATTATTTTTATTCTTTTCAATTTTAAATAACATAAGTTGTCAAATAGAGGCAAACAAAGCATATAAACCAATAACAATTTGCAATCAAATAATAATTAATTTATTAGTAATTAAATGTTATGGTCCTAAGAAACAATTTCATTGTCACTTCCCTATTTTTCTCATGAGATGTTCCTTAGTGTTTAGATCAGGTCTAAGGATGATAATGTAGCACTTGAGGAAGAAGATGCAGCCCAGCAGTCCAGCACCAGAGGCCAAGATGGAGAACACCTGCACGGCCACCATGTATTTCCCTTTAGTGCTCAGGTAGGTGGGAAGGAAGGAAACCCAGACACTGCAGAAGACCAGCATGCTGAAAGTGATCAGTTTGGCTTCATTGAAGGCCCCAGGCAGGTTCCTGGCCAAGAAAGCCACTATGAAGCAAATGATAGCAAGGAAACCCATGTAGGCGAGGACAACATAAAACATGGTAACAGAGCCTTCGTTGCATTGAAGGATGATTTTTCCAGGCTGGGAGTGCATGTCAGAATCAGGGAACGGGGGGGAAACTCCCAGCCATATGACACAAATGAAGATTTGGACACCAGAACAAGAAAGGATAATGGAATTGGCCAAGCTCTTCCCCAACCATCTTCTCATCTTGTTCCCTGGTTTTGAGGCCAGGAAAGCCAGCACCACCATGATTGTTTTGGCCAACACAGAAGACACAGCTACTGAGAAGACAATGCTGAACACTATTTGTCTGAGAAGGCAGGTGGCTTTCCTTGGTTGGCCAATGAAGAGAAAAGAAGACAGGAAGCAAAACAGCAGGGAAGCCAGGAGAATGTAGGAGAGGTCACGGTTGTTGGCTTTGACAATGGGAGTTTCAAGATAGTGAAGGAATATGATTAAAACAAAGCCTGTGGTTAGGAACAAGAGTAGGGCAAAGGAGATGAGGATGATGCCCAGAGGTTCTGCATAGGACAGGAAGGTTATTCTTTTGGGGATACATTCAACTCGGTTCTTGGTTGGACATTGTTCATCTGAGCACTTTGTGCATTTTTCAGTATCTGAAAAAAATAATATTTTTTGTTATAGTCTTTCAAATTTCAAGAAAACTTTGGATGAGATGTTATATTGAAAGACAGGAAAGTGTCGTTAATGAAAGACACTTTCCTGTCTCTCAATATCACATCTCCAAATATGTACAAACAAGAACAACTAAATAAAATTAAACAATAAAAACAAGAACAACAAGAAAATAAAATGAAGAAATATCTGGTGCCACAAACTCCTTTCTCAACTTTAAAGCAAAAGTTTGTTGATTGCAACTATTGCTGCTTTTCAGTTACCACAAAGACAGGGGGGAGGGAGAGATACCTGTGGAATGCCAGTTCCAGAGAAGGGAGAAGTAGCAAGTCTCCAGAAGTTTAAGAGGATGGGGACTATTGAATTTCAGGGAGGAGTGGGTCCAATGGAGTAGGAGCTGCACCAGAAAAGGTCGGCTTCTGAGGACCCATAAAGTGGAAATGTTTTAGGGAACAGACCTTTTTGCATGCCAAAGCATTCCAGGTGTGGTCGTCATAGCTTTTATGAAGTGGTACTAATACTTCATGTGATTTTGATTCTATACCTTTGTTTATACACAACCAAGGATTGTGTTAGCTTTTTTGTTTGTAGCTGCCGCACACTCATGTGGCAATCTTGTTCCACTACCTCCCTCCCCTGACTTAAACAACCAGGTTCTTTCTTTATTTCTTTATTTACTTGCTTGTTTATTTATTAAATTTTTGTCAAGTGATGGACATACGTTTATCCCAAGAATGTTTAAAATCAGTTGTTGATTTTGATGTTCTGAACGAACTGCTCTATCCTGGACACAGGATAAAAGTTGTCTAACATGGTTGGATCCATTGAATTCCTCTTGAGAAGGGTTGCAACACTGCCTACTTCAGGGCAGGTGGATACAGCCCCCTCCAGGGGACAAAATAATTAAATATCCTGACATTGAGAGTACCTCCAAACTATGAAAGCTTCTAGAAATCCTTTAAAATGTGATATTTTCCAACACTCCTGGGGAACCCCTGACAATAGAGCCCTGTGTGCTAGTTGCATGGTAGGTAGCATCTTGATGTACTCCTCTCTTGCTTTCTTATGGATGTTACCATAAAAGAGGACCTGACCTGGGATGCTCATGTTGCAGCACTGGTAATAACAACAACAACAACAACAACAACAACAACAACAACAACAACAACAATAATAATAATAATAATAACAACAACAATAACAATAACAATAATAATAATAATAATAATAATAATAATAATAATAATAATAATAATAATAATAATAATAATAATAATAATAATAATAATAATAATAATAATAATAATATTTATATACCGCTCCTCTCCCGAAGGACTCGGAGCGGTGCACAGCCATTCAATTAAAAACATTAAATATATAAAAGTTAAAACTAAATTAAATTAAAGGCCCTGGCTGAAAACAATTAAAACCCCTCCCTTAAACCCTAAAATTTGATATAAAAATTAAAATACCCAAATCTAAAATCAGTCCAAGCCGGCCTGGTCAAAGAGCCAGGTTTTCAAGGCACGGCTGAAGGTCCCCAGGTCCGTGGCTGTACGCAACTCCGGAGGCAACCCATTCCAGATGGCAGACGCCCCCACAGAGAAGGCCCTATTCCTCGTGGTCACCAGCCAGCACATAGATGCCGACGGGACCTGCAAGAGACCCTCCCTGTGGGAGCGCACCGGACGGTGAGAGGAAAATGGCAGAATGCGGTCTTGTATATATCCTGGTCCGATGCCATGGAGCGTTTTAAAAGTTAACACTAAAATCTTAAAGTGCACCCGAGAGGCCACTGGCAACCAATGCAGCTCGCGCAGGAGGGGCGTCACATGAGAGAACCTTGACGCCCCCATAACCACCCACACGGCTGCATTCTGTACCAGTTGAAGTCTCCGGATGCTCCCATTTGGGAACCCCATGTAGAGGGCGTTACAGTAGTCCAGTCAAAGGTGACCAGGGCATGAGTGACCGTGCGTAAGGCATCCTGATCCAGAAAGGGCCGCATCTGGCGGATCAGGCGGACCTGATAAAACGCCCTCCTGGAGACGGCCATAATGTGATCTTCCGAGGACAGCCATACATCCAGGAGGACACCCAGATTGCGAGCCCTCTCTGAAGGGGGCAAAATCTCACCCCAATAGCCAGTGAAGGAACTACCTGGCTATATCGGGATGCCGGAAACCACAGCCACTCAGTCTTGGAAGGATTGAGTCGGAGCCTGTTCCTGCCCATCCGGTTCTGCACGGCCTCCAGACAACGGGACATGACCTCCATGGCATCGTTGGGGTGGCTTGGGGTGGAGATGTGCAGCTGGTATCATCAGCGTACAGATGACACTTCACCCCAAAGCCACGGATGATCTCCTCCAGCGGCTTCACATAAATGTTGAACAAGAGAGGAGAGAGGACTGACCCCTGAGTCACCCCACAATCCAGGGGCCTAGAGGTGGACCTCTCCCCCCCGCCAACACAAATTGCAGACAGTCGGAGAGGAAGGAGGCGAACCACCGCAATACGGTGCCCCCAACCTCCAACCTCCCCAACCGTTGCAATAGGATACTATGGTCGATAGTATCAAAAGCCGCTGATAGATCTAATAGGACCAGAACAGAGGAATAACTCCTGTCAAGGGCCTTCCAGAGATCATCAACCAACGCGACCAATGCCGTTTCAGTACTATGTCCGGGCCTGAAGCCCGATTGGAAGGGATCCAGGTACGTATCTTCTTCCAGGTACTGGGGAAGCTGACCTGCCACCACACTCTCAACAACCTTCGCCACAAAGGGAAGGTTGGAGACAGAACGATAGTTGATCAAAAGAGTTGGGTCCAGGGAGCGCCTCTTAAGGAGGGGTTGCACCATTGCCGTTTTCAAGGGCCCAGCAGAGATTATACTATCTGAGACTTCTCAGAAAAAAACAACTGAATGAAAAACTGCTGGTGACTTTCTACTGTTGCACCACAGAGAGTATTTTAACAATGCACCTCTATATGGTTTGCCAATTGCACAGTGGCAGATAGGACAGCACTCCAGAGGGTTAACGTCATTGTTCAGAGGATCATTGGTTGCCCTCTTCTCTCTTTGGAAGAGCTTCATAGCACCTGCTGCCTTAAGAAAGTTCAAAACGTTCTCAAAAATCTCATCCTGGGAACCCTTTTTTTGAACTATTACAGGACAATAAAAACAAAGACAAATAGACTGGAAAACAGGGCAGTATCCCAGGGCAATAGTTCTGTTGAATTCTACTGTATAGTGCAGTGTTGATGGGTGGGTTTTCAATTCAATGTGTGACGTGTGAAGGATGTGCGTTTGTGTTTATTTTCATGGTCATGATATGTACTGAAGATGGTGTTTTATTTCATTATATGAGGTGCAGTGACAATAAAGTAAACTAACTAAAGGAAACTTAGCATTTAGTTCTCGTTGTTTTAATTTTTAATTTGTGATTTAATTGTGTACCGCCAAAAGTCACTTTGAGTGATATAGACAACCATATAAATGTGATCAATAAATTTGAAAAGAAAGAGACCTTAAGGAAGATTAATTGGTGAAGGAATTCAAGAAGAGGAACTAAGTCTTTTTATCCAATAAAAATGGGAAGATGAAGCAATATATTTCCATCCTTTCTAGATTTGGCAACAATTTTAAAGATATAATGAAATCAACATTGGTATCTATTTGTAGCTTGGTCTTTTATTAGTTCTCCTTTCCCATTCTTTCTGTTCCTTTTAATCCCAGCACTGTATGTTAGTATTTTTTTACTTTCAGAACCACGACCATTTTTATTTGTTCTTTAAACCCAACTTCTCCCCCTTCATCGTTCCTCCCAATTAGATATTTCAGCTTGTAAGAGTTTATGACCTTAATAAAGAGTAATTGATTAAATGTATGATAGATGTATCTTTTGGCCTGTAGTGTAAAGTTGATTTGGATGAGCAAAGTGCATTGATCTAAAATCATATCTCAAGTTACAAGGAATTCATATATTTCTAAGAAAGATAAATATGGAAAGACACATTCAAACTGGCAATATCTACCTCTACCTCTACCTCTCTATCTATTTATCTATCTATCTGTCTGTCTGTCTGTCTGTCTGTCTATCTATCTATCATCTATCTATAAAAAAATTCCTATCCAATACATTACATCCTTCTTCCTAACTCATTCTTTGAGATCTTTTTGTTTTGCCTCCCATTAGGGAAGAAATTGGACACCATGATTATTAAAAACAAAACCATCAAACTTATATGACTCTTTAAGATGTAGATTGATCGAAGCGCTCTGGATGAATTCAGAAGGTTTCCCTATGGTGTCACCAACCTTCCTGAGTGGAGATGGTCCCCTCCGGACAAGGAACACAGTCATAGCAGCAAACTGGTTCTCCTTCTCGAGCTTTCTTGACAAATCCTGGTTGACATTTTTCCACACATTTGGACTGAGGCAGAGACTGGAAAGAAAAAGAAAAATGCCAAAGGAAAGAGGTTAAGCTCACCATCTATGTAACATGGAGATAGACAGAAACATTAGCCAAGTGGTCTCTGGGCTTCAGATAGAAAAAGATGAAATCCCTGACTACTTCCAAATGATTGCAGGAATACAATCGCAGGCAGATGCCTCATTTAGTTCCTCCTTTTTCTTCGGGCATATTAGACTGCAAAAATGGCCTTTCTACTTAATAAAGCATGGAGGAATGAAATTGAGAAAAAATTTAAACATCAAGTCACACTTAGTTCCTCCTCATAGTGTAATTCACACGCATTCCTCCATTCTTCATATGGGCATGATTTTAAAATAAGATATCCACTTCTTTTAAATTTTAGACTAAACTTTATTGTAAAAGATGTATTACATTTCTATTCCATTTATTAACGTCTCGAGCTTTAACTGACTAATTAAATGATTGATTGATTGATTGATGTATCTTTTATACAACAATTCATTTATTTAAAATTGTATTTATTTTTAGTTTATTTAAAATACCACATTTTTTGGAATATAAGATCTTCCGAAGTATAAGACCCCATCTACCTTTTGGGGAGGAAAACAAGAAAAAACAATCTGCCTCTGCCTCCCAACAATTTGCCTCCTTGCAGCAAACAGTAAACAGCCTGTTTTGGCTTCAGCACAGCCTGATTAGCATAAGCAGCTGATTGTCGGTTGGATCAGCCTCCCTACGATCAGCTGTTTCAGGCTGCAAGGATTGACATAGCCTATTGCCGCCTCCACGTGCCCCATTTTTGCCCCATTCCGAGCAGCAGGAATCCGAATGGGCAGAAAATGTGGCTGAAAAAGTGTGTCTTATATTCCAAAAATAAATTAATTAATTAAAACTGTGATTAAGAAAGAAACGTCTGATCGATAAGATGTAGAATGGCTTCTTCTGAATTGCAAAGCTCCTTTTTGAAAACAGTCCAAAATGATCTCCTAGTTAAGATACAAAGGAAAAATTCTTTACAAGTAAAGGCTGTCAACCTTAAACATGATGTTCCTCATCTGTATATTTATTTATACGGCTGCAATGCTGGTTAATTAAAAGTAAAACTGATTAGTTTCTAAAATTATAGTGAGGTGAGATGGAGGTGAAAATGTGTTCATCAAAAAGGGTGAATCAGGGATCTTTCAATGCACTCATGGGATCATGAGTGGGAGCTCTTTGTGGGAAACATATATCCAACACAAGGTATCCAATACAAGGTCCTTTCTATTGAAAGAATACAATTAGGTAACATAAACTAACAGGGAAATTCACACCGATATTCATTATTAGTTTGATTTGGAGCCTTGAGGGACTTTCTCCAGCTGGTACTGTTCCAACCAACAATTTTACATTCCTCCCCACCAAGCATTCCCACTCTATGTTCAGCCCTCCCTCCAGAGTTTAGGGAAAATTAGTGCTGAACACTTCTGACATTTAGTCTGATTTGGAGCCTCCCAGAGTGGCTTAAGGTAGCTAACAATCAAGATAAACAATTGCATTCAAGGCAGTGGTGGGATTCAAAAATTTTTACTACCGGTTCTGTGGGAATGGCTTGGTGGGCATGGCAGGGGAAGGATACTGTAAAATCTCCCTTCCCTTCCCACTCCTGGGGGAAGGTTCCTTCAAAATCCCATTCCCTCCCCACCCCACTAACCTGCTTTCCAGCTCTGTTCTCCTGTGCAGGGCAAGAAAAGAAGACCCAGCCAATCAGCTGGGACTCAGGAGGCAGAGAATAAATGGGGCGGGGCCAGTCAGAGGTGGTATTGGCAGGTTCTCTGAACTACTCAAAATTTCTGCTACCGGTTCTACAGAACTGATCAGAACCTGCTGAATACCACCTCTGATGCAAGGGATTTTCAGATGAAGGGCACTCTTAAAAGCCAATGCCAAAACTTAAGTAACCTTTCCCTTGAAATTGTTCTTTATTACACATTATTTATCAGGATTTTTTTTTTCACCAAAGTTGTGTTTCAGTACTTCAGTTTTCAGGCCATTGCTGTGGTGTGATGGGCAGCAAATAAATTTAATCAATAAATGAATAAATAAGCTCACACCGGACAGTCATTGTTATATCATATGAACTGATAGCCTTGGACCTCCTTCCTAAATTCTACTATCCAAATGAGATTAAAGAGAGGCATGTATAATTATGACCAGGTCTTGGCTGATTAAAACCCTCCCCGACCATAAGCCTGCAATTTTAGGAGACCTCTGACTCCAATCAGGGCAAGATGAAGTGTCAGGGCTCCGGCATCCACCCCCATTCGAATTGGGCACATTCTCCAATGGGACACATCCATAGCCAAGAGTCATCAATCATTCTCTCCAGTAATAATCTTGCATGCCAGAAGCTTTGCTTGCCTAGCAATTATCTATGAAAGCATTTAAGGAATGTACTACTTCCCCCACTCCCTTTTTGCTGACAACTCTAAAAGAGAAATATTTGCTTATTAAGCTTATTTCCCATTCGGAAACAAGACTTCCTTCCAGTCTTGATTCCATTTCATCAGATTGAGACCAAACTTGAACTCAGGCCCTGATCAACAGAATTGCCTTTGATATTTAAAGAGACAAAATTAGTGTAACTGAAGCTAGTAACACCAAAATCCTCAGCATATGAGGCAGTAGTGGGATCCTACCTTAGTCACTACCGGTTCAATGGGAGATCGCCTGTGTGCGCATGTCCCTAACAAGCACACCCCTAACAAGCCAATCAGCTGAGAGGATGAAGAAGCGACCCTCCCACACTCCCATGGACTTTTCGGTTTTTTATCCTCTCAGCTGATCTTCAGAGGGTTGTTTTCTTCCTCTGATCTGAGGCTTTTTTTTTTACTACCATTTTGGCTAAACCAGTTTGAACCGGTAGCATACCACCACTGATATGAGGCCCTCTCTCACTGGGTTTATGGAGATACTAAACTGCATATAAAATGGCAGAGATTTGTGTCCTAAGTAATAATCACCCCAAATCTCATTTTGGAAATAGCTGAATCAGGTTATAACAGTATTCAGCATTATAGCATATCTTGGTCAATAGATCTGAAGCCTCCCTACTACACACATTCAATTCTCAGTCAAGGTTACCCACCCTTTTGACTAGATTTAGCCCACTTGAAAAGGATTGTAAGTCTTTTGTGGGGAGAGGAAGGTATCAATATTTTCCTCACCTTGTTCAGCAACTTTAGCTGTGACAAAACATCTTGGTTGATTATAATTCGCTGCCTTTCAAAACTGCCCAATACCTTGTTGATGGGATCCCCTTGGGCAGAAACACCCTACTAATGATCTGCAGATCTGCTGCTATGTCTCCATTTTGGTCCAAATACACTTGCAACAAAGAAAGATTGTACAATTCATTCTTTAAAAATGGATGGAACTAGAGTGGAAACATTGAGGAATTTTATAGTTAGAAATCTTGTTTTCTTATCTCACATGCTCTTTTTACATTTTAATCTTTCTTCTACAGTTGTTTAACTTGCAAATATTGTGAGTTGGGAGAACAAGTGCTGCCATTGTTTTCAAAGCTCAAGAACAACGGTTCTGTAATAGTTCATAACAACCTCCACAACAAATGGGATGATACCTCCCATTTATACCTGACCTTTTTTTCCTGCTTTTTCAACCTCAGCTGCCATGTGAGGTACAGCTGCGGTTGCAAATGCAGGAAAAAGATGCTTTTTCAAACGCTCCTTCTCTGCATGCAGCGATGCTCAGCTGTCCAGGCAGCAAGCTGCTTATGATTTACAGGTGCACGGGCAGCGTGCAAGGAAGCACATCGTAAATCACCGAACCTCATAAATCACCAAACCGGTAGTTAACCCTTTTGGATCCCACCCCTGCTTGTTGGGACCCCATACCTGCCATGGATGCAGCCTCTGAGCTCCCAAACTCTCTTCTCCCTTCTTTCTTCCCCTCTTGGAATTGGACGCAGCATTTAATGTGTGGGCCAGAATCTTAATGACACTGTAAGCAATTCTGTCATTTGTGATCTGCTTCCTATTCTTTTTCTCTTGGGTCTCCAGTGGTGCTTTCTGGGTGCATCTTCTCCGGCCTTTGACAGAAAAGACGTGTTTTGAAATAGCACAATTAAAATACTCATCTTGAAATTCAGGTTCCAAAAAGAAAAGACCTTTATAGGCATCATCTTTTTGCCAACTTTTTTTCCACTGAGAAGGAAAAGTCCAAATACTATGGACGTACTTGTAATGCCTCTTTTTTTTCATTGAATATACTCCAACCATTGTCATGATCCAAACTTTCCCTTCAATAGGTTCTGGCAAATGCCTAAGCGTTAAATAGAAGGGAAGAATTCTGTCAAAAATGGACTCAAATTCTGTGAAGTGAACAAAGACATTGACTTGTTTCCACATAAAGAGGGCATTCCTGAGGGCTGCTGTATTTCCAGTCACTGAGAATTGTTGTGATATAACAACACAAATTGCATTCCTCATAAGCATAGGGGTAAAAGTTCTCATGAAATTCTCTCCCTTCTCTGTGTCTGGAGCAAAGAGACCAATCAAAGTCCATCCAAAATGGAGGAGCAGTTGGACAATTGCTGGGTACTGAATCCCTTCTTTGGGGAACATCGGATGGAAAAAAGGGAATCGACTTTTATCACTCAGAGCCTCTGAAGCAATTTTCTCACTGATCTGAAACAAGCAACAAAGAGTGCTGTATTGTATTTGGAGTCCTACCAAGTCCCAATTTTTAGCTTTCAATGAATCCAACTTTTTTCTTATGCACATATTAGAACAGTTTCTTGTTGATTAGTCATTAGGCCATATCACTTGTTTTTAGTTTTTTTTTCTCTAATTGTAAAAAAGACAGAGAGATTGCAGTACCTAATATAATTTGTCAATTGTACATTCAAGAATGTTTTAGCTGAAATTTGTTTATTCTAAGCATTTTGAGATTCTTATAGTTTCCATATCGTTAATTTTATAAAAAAGATACATGTCCTAATTTTATAAATTGTAAATAAATCCCAATTCAGCTCTCAGGGCAGCAATTGGAAGACCTCTTAAACATCCTTAAGATTCTTCTCAGATGATGTGATTGGATTTGTTCTAGAAGTGGTATAAATTAAATGCGAAAATTCAGCTCAATATAAGTACATGGTGGTAATATTGGCCTTTTGTACTTTAATATTTCAGGCTAAGGAGGCTGCAAAGATACGATTTTTAAAAAATTCTTTTAACAGTGTGTTCACTTGTACCTTTGGTCTAAATGACCTCCTTTAATGTCAAAGGAAACAAGATCTAGTCACTGAGAGAAATACACCCAGGTAAGGAAAGGTGTGAACTTGCTCTGTCAGTTCATCAGACTTCAGAGGATAATTAGGACTGCAGAAAAAACAATTACTACTTCTGCCCTTGTCACCTCCCGCCTAGACTATTGCAATGCTCTCTACATGGGGCTCCCCTTGGAGAGCATCCAGAGGCTTCATCTGTTACAGAGTGTGGCCGTGTGGGTAACATGGGTGAGCCCCATGTTACACCGTTCCTGCGCGTGCTACATTGGCTTCCTGTGGCCTTCCGGATCCGATTCAAGATGGTAGTGATCATTTTTAAAGCGCTCCATGGCTCGGGACCTGGGTACTTATGGGACTGCCTGCTGCCACCAACAGCCTCCCACCGCCCAGTGCACTCCCACAGGGTCGGCCTTCTCGGGGTTCCGCCGGCTGGGCATTGCTGGTTGGTGGCCCCGAGGATGCGGGCTTTCTCTGCGGGGGCTCCCACCCTTTGGAACGACTTGCCCCGGAGATACGGGCCATCACCGACATTCAGACCTTACGACGTGCAGTAAAGACCCTGTTTTTTCAACAGGCCAGCCTGGCCCAGTAACGATTTGTGGGGTTTTAAATTTGGTATTTTTAAATTTTTTATCAGTTTTTATACTTGTTAATTTTATATTTGGCCACTAATTTAATCATTTTAAATCGTTTTTAACTTTATAACTTTATACTGTTTCCATTTTAGCTGGCTGTACACTGCCCCGAGTCCCTTTTTTGGGAGAGGGGGCGGTATAAAAATCTGATAATCTAAACTAAACTACCAATCTGCCTTCCATGGAGGACCTGTATACTGCAAGAGTCAAAAAGAGGGCTGTGAAAATATTTACAGACCTTTCACATCCCAGACATAATCTGTTTCAACTCCTTCCCTCAAAATGATGCTATACAGCACTGCACACCAGAACAACTAGACACAAGAACAGTTTTTTCTCGAAAGCCATCACTCTACTAAACAAATAATTCCCTCAATACTGTTCAACTATTTACAAAGTCTGCGCTACTAATGCTGTTAATCTTCTCATCGCTCCTTATCACCTATACCCTCCCACGTGTGACTGTATTACTGTAACTTTGTCACTTGTATCCTTATGATTTATACTGACTGTTTCCTAGTATGATTTGATTGCTTATTGTACCCTTTGATTATCATTAAGTGTTGTACCTGATGATTCTTGCCTCTTGAGGAATGTATCTTTTCTTTTATGTACACTGAGGGCATTTGCAGCAAGACAATTCCTTGTGTGTCCAATCAGACTTGGCCAATAAATATTCTATTCTATTCTATAGAGTTCTATAGAGTTTTAAAGGAGCTGGCAGAAAGTCATCTCAGAACCACTGCACCATATCTTTCAAAATCCTGGAGCACCGGGGAATTACCAGAGGACTGGAAAAGAGCGGAATTGTGGTTACCATCCAAAAAAAGGGAAAAAAAAAACAGACCCAGGAAACTATAGACCCAATCAGAAACATCAATAAAGGGAAGATCACTGGAAAAGATAATAAAAAAACAGAATCTGCCAACATCTAGAAAAGTAAAGAATAACTAGCAGTCAGCACGGGTTTTTTCAGAACAGATCAGCCAAAGCAATATTATTGCATTCTTTACAACAAGGGACTAAATGAGCCGCAAAAATACTATGGGACATAATATATTTAGATTTCAGCGAGGCCTCAACAAAGTAGCAAGGGCCTTCAACAACCTATTTCTTAGTAAAGCTTAGAAAAAAGGGACTAGATAGAACACCACTAGATGGACTCGCAACTGACTGGCAAACCATATCAACGAGTTAGTCCTTAATGGGTTAAGTCTACAGGGAGTGGAAGTAAGCAGGGGGTGCCACAAGGTTCCCTTTTAGGCCCAGACTCTTAATATCTTATTAACGACTTAGTGAGAGGGAATAGAAGGGGAACTTACCAAGTGCAGATGATACTAAGCTGGCAGAAATAGTAACACCCAAGAAGATAGGCCAAGATCCAGATGAATCCTTGATCAGACTAGAACACTGGGCTGTATCTAACAAAATGAAATTCAGGTAGAGGAAAAGTAAAGTCCCTATACTTAGGCAAGAAAAAACCAACAGTACACTTATAGATGGTGAAACCAGGGCTTCAATAGCGGTAACTGTGAGAGAGATCAATGATTAAAATCATACATTGCAATGTCCACCTGTCAATGAAACTGCAGCTTAACCATAACAATACAAGAGCAAATACGAGATCAAATCCAAGTTAATTGCACAACTTGATTGCAGGAAATATGACTAAGGCAAACAGAGTGGTAAGGTCGGAATTACTCTACCTGACTCCGTTGCGTTTCTCCCCAAACCAAAAACTTTCTATTATGACCTACACTTTCTAAGAGGTCTGTAGGGGGAGGCATAAGTGTAACAATGGGCCGAACATCCCTTTCCTATGTTTCTTTTTTTCTTATAAGATATCCATGTATTCATACTATGGTTTACTTAGGCTTCTTATTTGTAAGCAATTGACAAACCTAATAAATAAAATAAAAATAAAACTTGGAGGATTAGAGGAAAACAGTGAAGATTAGCCAAAAAGCTAATGCAATCCAGTGTATTAACAGAGAGATACATACAAGATCAAGAGATATCTTAATTACCACTGGTATAAGCTTAGTAAGAACCACACCTAGGTACTTCATCCAAGTTTTGTTAAAAAAATTTTATATAAAAAAAATGTTGAGACATAGAAAAGTACATGAGAAGAAGAACAGAAAGGATGAGTAGGGGACGGGAGGCTAAAAATACAATATCTGAACGGTTGCAGGAAGTGGGCATATGGCTAGTATAATAAAGAGGAAAGGGACCAAGGGAGACATGATAGCAGGTATGAAATATTTGAGGGGCCCGGCCAAAGGGAGAGAAGGGGGTAAAGCTATTTCTAAAGACCTGTAGGAAGACAAGAATAATGGATGGAAGAAAAGAACAACAAAGAGAGATTAACTGGGAAAATTAAGGAGGAAAATTTTAGAACAGTGAAGAACAATCAACCAGGGGAACCCGCTTGCCCTCGGG